>CM035351.1:5982896-6030396 GCA_020137815.1 Hormiphora californensis
GTGTGACGACGGAGATCTTGGTTGTGATTGTTGAAATTAAATAACAATCTTCACTCTAACACCAACCCTCCTCTCTCCCGCAGGGTTTGTGAGTTTTGACAATCCTAAAAGTGCCCAATTGGCGATCCAAGCCATGAATGGTTTCAAAATTGGGAGCAAGCGACTGAAAGTGCAGCTAAAAAAGCCGAGAGATGCGGCTAAACCATTTTAGGCAGGGCCTCCGCCTGTAATTGTCCTTTACCGTGATAGTTTAAAGGTAGGTCACAGCTTTGTGCGGTGTTGAGCGTAGGGCGCCGTGACATGGCTATTAAGCCACGTCGCGCGCCCTTGGTCTCTTTTGGGTGCGCGGCGCGACCCACAACAGGGCTCTTCTTAGTCACCCAATGCAATGGGTGTCCGGGTGCCTTCCTCCGCCTCGCAGTCATAAATATGACTCGTAGCGAAACCAGGTGCAGCCTGTCACCCTGTTTAACTGCTCCTAGCAACCTCGTTCACCCAAAACTGACCTCCCTCTATTTCAGAATTGACAACCAAAGCGCAGAATAGAATCCACCGAGAGGAAAGAACTAAAATACCAAGCCTTTCCCTGATGTGAACTACCTATAAACTAGGAATAGGTGGCCAACTCTGGAACTCCTGTTAATCTTGACTGATAATAAACTGACACGAAATGGTGTCTGTGTGTGCGATTTTTGGTTCTGTTCAAGTCTTTATTTTCTGTATTCGAGAGAGCGACACGAAGATTTCGCTATTTTGCCGATGCTATATTACAGAAGATCCGTTCTGTATGTGTGTGTTTATTTGTATCTGAATTGTCACATGTTATATTGTGGTATTAAGAATACACTTTTAAGATACCCCATAAAGCACCGCGAGTTTTAATTTGCTTCTCGTAGGCCGGATTTACTGGATACCGGGAGGATACCTTATTACAAATATTAGCCAGGTTCATACCCCACTCCTGCTGTCAGAGCATTGGCCTAACAGCCCTCCTGTCTTGCTATGACACGCAGTCTTTCGGTTAAGCTCACATCGAGCCTTCGACCCCGTGTGGGAACATGTCAACTCCTGTCCAGCGTGCACCAGACCCTTTCTTTCAGAGCGGGTCCATACAAGCCAGACAATCCCATCACCCCGGAATAAAGAAACACAGCAAATTTCTAAGATCTGGAAAGTAATAGGTTTATTTCCATTTTGTGGTACTATCAAGTTTGTTTATATACATGTAATGCTGTTGAAGTACACCAGAGAGAAATAGAGAGGGAGAGAGCACTGTGTTACACTACAAATCGTTCCTGCAACTCCTTTATATCAACTACATGAACCCCCTCAACATATATTTCTAGAACAAATTGTTGAAAAAACCAAAAACTGTGACTACAATCTCTCAGAGTCTCTCTCATCTAGAGAGACGACTCCTACCCTTCTTCACTAAGGTTCACACACAAAATAACACTCTCACTCAGGGGTCGACATATATCAGCCACAGATCTACTGCAGTTTATAAAAAATAGGAGGGTTTACACATAATATAGGGGGTGTATAATTATAAGAGTGGTGTTTTTTGTCAAATGCTGGGTTTACAAGCCCACTCTCACGGAGATACAATATATATTTCGGTGCTCCCACTCTCTGACAAGGGGCGGGGTTTACTTAAAAAATAATCACTGATATATCTTCACACAGCACAGTGGTAGCTATAGGAAAATACATTATGTCCCAGACAACATAGGGTCTGACAATTATTATATAAACACACACACACAATGCTACGAGTCGCGTCCTTCAAACACCTCGTCCGACAACTGACTAACGAGTTGATGCTGCTTAGAGTTGGGGTCATAGAGGGCGCTGCTCTTTAGTCCGTTAGTTGGGGGTGTCTGGTTTTGTGATAGGATCTCCTTTATACGAGAGAAGGTCTCAGTAGATATCTGGGCAGCCGAGGGTGTTGTGTGTACCCCGTTACTCAAACCACCCTCTACCTTCCTGATTTTGGTTGGTTGAACTATGGGATCTTCCGACAATGATTCAGAGAGGCTGGGTCGGGAGAATTCTAGCATCAAATGTGATTTCTGATCGGCACTTTCCTCAGGACTGATCGGTTCAAAGACAGGTTTACATACATCACCAGCACCGCTACTTTCACTACTAATAGAGGGCGCCTTGGTCCGAGATTGCAGCCGTTTACGGTAATCTGCCAGAGTCACTTTTTTCTTTTTCTCCATTCTTGGCGTTTCCATATCCCCTCCCGGTCCTATTTCCATGGGCTCTGAGGGCTCCTCAGTCGCGGGGGTAATCGGTACAATTAGAGGTTGGACAGGAGTTTCGGTTATAATGGAGGGAGGTGTTATCTGTGAGAAAGCTGGAGGGGTAATAGGAACGGCAGTAGCAGGTGGTGGTATAACAGGAGGCGGCGTTTTGTGTTCTCTTTCCTCCCCACTAATGTTCAGTGATTGGGTTGCCTGCTCAAGGGAACAACTACCCAGTGGTACAGCAACCTGAAACAGGAACATTGGGTTAGAATGGAACAGGAACCAGGTCATGAGAGGGGAACAGGAAGGAACCAAGTCCGGGAACTTTCGCAAGCAGCTTTAATCAAAAGTTCCCCATATATGGTCCGGAGCGCGCCTGAACGCTACGCTCTCTGTACAAGCGGGAATGATCCGCGCGCCACGCGCCAAACATCCAGAGAAAGAAAGTGCGGGCGCTACACATCTCACAGACCACACACACAAAACTCAAGCTAGATCTTTCTCTCTGGTTTTTTGAATTCCCTTCACACGCACAAACACATACACACCCACCGCTCTGTACACTCACCTGGGTGGGAGGGGAGGCGGCGGGGCCTTTGGGACCTCCTGGCGAGACGGGAAGGGTTGGGGGCATCTTATTGGGCGAATTTGATGATGTTGAATCAGTCCTGCCCCTCTCTCTGGCCGCAGGGGATTTTGGAGATCTACTTGACTCGTCGTTCAGAAAGTTTTCTAACCACCGCTTTTTCGATGTCTTGTAGTTGGAGTTACAGTTTCGTACCCGTGGTGAGATTAGAGAGCCGTGAAGAGGGACAATAAAACCATCTTTTTGCACTGAAAACATGATCTCTATTATTATATATCGGAGAATAGAAACACGCCCACACATATAAGATACCCGTCTCCTCTAATAACCCCTTGATGTTCGGACCCCCCTTCTTTGACCTACTTTTAACAGGAACGATTGGCGCTTGAATAGTTCGGAGTTGAAAGTTACGGCGGAGCCGAGAAAAGGGCGTCACGTTTAGAGGTCGTAGGTGAATGTCCGCTGTATACCCGTTACATTTCACCATGTGCCGTGATAATACCGGCTCCTGGGGGAGAAAGGGGATGTTAGGTTGGGGATTTGTGAAGGGAGGGGGATAGGTGAAGTGATGAGGGGGGGGGGGGAAGGAAGGTTATAGAACCTTGCCGAACATGTCAAGTTGATGGGAAGGGGATGGGAATTGGGGAGTGGAGTTGACAAAACGTCGTGCGAAGCAGAGTAAGTTAGGAAGTGATGGGAATTTGGTCTTTCAGGAGATAAATTAATAAATACCAAGAGAGCCTATAATTCCTATGAATAACTCATAACGTAATAACTACGACGGATTGTAGTGTGTAGTGTGTACTGTGTAGCGTGAGCCGTGAAGTAGCGTGAAGATAATGAGCTGAAACCGGGGGAAGAGTAGAAAACTAGGGCAAACATACCCTGGTAGAAGACAGGTACTTCTTTTGCCCTAACAACTAACACTCAAGAGTTGTACTAATTAGTACGCTTAGTGTTAGTGTTAGAGTGAAAGTGAATGGAATGCTGAAAAGAGGGGAAAAAGTAGAAAGATACAACAAGAACAGGATAATTTCCCTGGCACAAAAAAGTTCCCTGGCACCTCTAAAAAGAACAGTACACTGGTACATCATTTCCCTGCCTTTTATTCAGTTTTACTGTAGAAATTGAAAATATTCCCGGCCCTGTTTACTTGAAATCTCTTTTTGTTGAAGAAAACAAACAAAAATAAACCGCAAGTCTTTCTGATTCTTGCTTTATTATTAATCCTCCCTCTCTCTATCACTACACGATATCTCCCTCTCTCTATCACCACACGATCTCTCTTTTTTACACAGTGTCTTTCGTGCTGAGCTATTGCCAAGCTTACACTTGAAAGTGCACATTTTCTCAGCAGGATCGGCTCTCTCTTTTTATTTTATCTTCCTCTCTTTTTTCTCTCTCTCCCTCTTTTCGCTCTGTCTCTTTCTCTCTCATACACAGTCACACAGACATGCCTTCCTGCAGTTTGTGTGTATGCACGTAGTTTATCACGTGGTACCTTCCTAGAACAGAGAAGGAGAGAGAGAGAGAGAGAGAGAGAGAGAGAGAGAGAGAGAGAGAGAGAGAGAGAGAGAGAGAGAGAGAGAGAGGGGGGAGAGAGAGATAGAGAGAGAGAGAGAGAGAGAGAGAGAGAGAGAGAGAAAGAGAGAGAGAGAGAGAGGTAGAGAGAGAGGTAGAGAGAGAGAGATAGAGAGAGAGAGAGAGAGAGAGAGAGAGAGAGAGAGAGAGAGAGAGAGAGAGAGAGAGAGAGAGAGAGAGAGAGAGAGAGAGAGAGAGAGAGAGATATAGAGAGACAGAGAGAGATAGAGACAGAGAGATAAACTATAAAGAGATAAAGAAAGAAAAGTGAATAGATCTAGCTTCATGCGGATAAATGGAAAAGGATAAAGACATGAAAAGAGAGAGATACAAAGGGAATGACCGTGGGAACTCAGACGTAAAGGAGACGAAAGATTTTTGTCTAAGATTGTGATTTGGAATATATCAAATATATTTAAATGTTCCATGGAAAATGGATTGAGGTCTGTCTGATCAATAAATTATCAAACTATTGTGAATAGAAGTTGATCTACCAAACCCTCACAGAGTAAATTCAGTATGAGCTACACAAAATACAAATATTTCGTACCATGACAGTATATCGAGGTCCCGATATCACGGGCAAGAGGGGCTTCCGATGCAGGGCTGGATGGGGGCTCAATAACAGTGTTGTTTATTATCGTATTGTTGTTGGTGGTGGTGGTACTCTCTTCACCACCCGATAACTCTCCAGCGTTATTGGAACTGCCGCTACCCTTCCGAGACTTCTTCCCACTCCCCTTCCGTCGCCTAGAGAGGGAGTTAGAGATAGAGTTAGTTAGAGAGAGGGAGTTAAAGTGACGTTATGTCTCCAAATTTAACCCTCTCAGTTTAATCTATGACAGCACTAGTGCATGACGTATTGGTTGCCCTGACAACCACAGAAACAAGTTATATACCTCTTTGCAGCGCGGGTCGGAGTGTTTGGCTCCTCGTTCTCTGTTACATCTCGTGTTGGTGATTTGAGGTTGTTCTCGCTTAGCACTCTCTTCCTCTCCGCATCCTTCTCGATCTTCTCAAAAACCTGAGATGAGAGGATGAGATACAAATAAAAGAGAGATGAAATGAGAATGAGACTTGAGAGATTGAAACTTGAGAGAGATATACGAATTAAAGAAACAAAGAGAGACAATGGATGGGAGGGGGATATTGAATGTACAAGTTCTACCGCCACTTGGAACGCAGCCAGGTATTCAGATCATTCTGTGGTAGTAGAGAGAGGGAGATCGAAAAAAAAATAAAGCGAGAGAAAGATAGATGTTGAGAGAAAGTTTCTCTCAACATCTATCTTTCTCTGAATATCTGGCTGTGTCTGAGAAAGAGAAAGAACTACAGTACCTAAATAACATCATCATGGCCCACGGATGGGAAATTGTTCAAAAATGGAATTCAGAAAAAAAATCAATTTGTCTTGAAACTCGTTTCTAAACGGTCGCATTAAATTCTGGTTAAAATGTGATTTATACCTTCATGTAGGACTGCATCTTGACTTCTTCCCGTGACTGAAATATTAGATTCTGTTAGTATTACACGATACGATCCTTCGCGGAACACTCCCACTTCTCTTTCCAATATCTTTATCTCTCTGCCCCTCTCTGCCCCTCTCTCTCTCTAAGATCTCTCCCTATGCCCCTCTCTCTTTTTTCCTCTCTGACCTGTCACTCCTTCCAATATTCCCTTCACCCGAGCATCTCATCTCGACCGAACAACGTATTCCCCTTCCTCCCCCTCCCCCACGTACAACTTATTCTGTTCACTGCTCAGAGAGCGAACTCTCAGTAGCCGGAACATTTTACAACTTCATCTCTCAACTCACAGTTTGACACCCTGTATATTTCCAACAGACACCCTAGGGTACCCTTTAATTTCTTACCAGTTTTGTTTTGCGATGTTCATCATCACTCGGCAGGCTATCGACGCTGTTAGTCCGGACATGGACCTTCCGTCGTTTGGCATGTTCCTGAAGGACCAAGCACTCCGTCCTCCCGCACGGACAGGAAAACGTACCACTACTGAGAGAAAGATGGGGATTAGTGAGGGAGAATTGAGAGACAGGTGTTGTGACTACTGGGAGGAAGACATGAGAGTAGTTGAGGAGATCGAGTGTTGTGACTGCGCCTCTAAGAGACAAGAGAGATCTTACAAGAGGGGCGGGAAGGTGATGAAATTGAATGTATAGTTCTGCGGAAGCAGCAAGTAATGGATCGGAGACATTACACACTCATATTTGAGACAATTTATAATGCAGAAAGAGCGGGTAGTGATTCATCATAGCAGGGGGATAGGAACTAAAAATCACAATTCTAGGCTACCATGACAACCGATTATATATCTTTACGGGCCCAAACACCTATCTTGACTAACATCAAATAGCAATGTAACTTACTAATCATTGATCTCGCCGGGGGGGATCCCATGGTATACTTTGGTATACTTTGGTATACTTTGGTATATGGAAAATCCCAAAAAAATATGTGGAAAGTACCAAAGTATACCAAAGTATACCATATCTTTTTAATAACTTTAAAGTACTTTAAAGTGTTAATTTACAACAGTTAAGGCTTTAAAACATTTTATATAAACTTTCTTGACTCATAAAATTGGACAATGGTGCTAAATAGGCTAAATTCATAGAATCGAGGGAAAATATTACCTATAAAATGGTGAGTCAGAAAACTGGGGTTTGACAAATTGGGACCCATTTGAGTATGATAAAAAAACTTTTAAAAAGTCAAGAAAATGTTCAAATAGTATTTGGTAAAGTCTCCAAAAAATTTTCAAAAATTGCCTTCACCGGGAATCGAACCCAAGTGGCAAGCCTAGAAGCACTAGCCGGATGATGTAACAAAAACGTAAAAATCGGTTTAATAAGCGTTATATTACCAACTTATAAAGAAATAAGGATGTAGTTTTACAAATTTAGTCATTTATGTTAACTTATCGCTTAAATTTTACCTTTTTCAAAATTTTTATGGTATACTTTGGTATACCTTGGTATACTTTGGTATACTTTGGTATACTTTGGTATATGGAAAATCGCTGAAAAAGTTGTGGAAAGTGCCAAAGTATACCAAAGTATGCCATGGGATCCCCCCCATCTCGCCTAAACTTTGTTGTTCAGACTCTTTGAATAACAAAATATTGAACAACTTACTAGCTCTCAATAGGGTGATCGAAAGGAATGGTTATCTCCGCTCCACTAGGGATGGAATCCACTGCGTAGATCCCCACGTGCAGCTTACCCTCTTGAAGGAAGGATCGGATGAAGCAGTTGGGTGAACACGATCTCCGAATAAATCGGGCGATGTTACCGAACTCTCTAGAAAGGGGGACTAATGTTAGAGGGATGAAATATGATCGTAGTAGTAGTAAGAAGCGAGAGAAATAAGAGATTAGACTACATCCAATATAATGAGAGGGAGGGGCAATACATGTTATATATGATAAGCGTTGTGTACCACGCCCACTCCTTATAAATTATCGTTAGCAAAACATTGTTATACCAGCCCCTATATAATTGCTCTTCTCTAAGAAATATCAGTGAACAAGATCAGCATCGTTACCTCGTATCAATGCAAATATCGAGGCGTGGATAATCCAGAACATAGTTCAGGGGTCGCTTCATTGCTATTGATTTACCGCCTATTTCCTTGTAGAACTCAGGAGTCGGTTTAAAATGGCCCTGAGGAGGATGGGTAGGGTGAGTTAGCTTTAAAACCGCCAAATTTTAGTTCACTATTCATGAAAGTAAAACGCAAAACTCCCCCTCTCTAACCTCTAATCTCAAATTACCTTAACATCAGTCACGAAGGAGCCACTTTTCAGGAGTTGCCGGTTCACAACGATCTTGCTAGTGCCGTGCTGGGCAATCTGCAGGGCTGCAGGGTACTGAATTCGCTGGGGACTGAATCCAGCCCGGGGCTGGTCCCTAGCTAAACCTGGCGGACTACTCCCGAAGGAGGGCAACCCTTCAGTTCTTGGCTCAACCCGGTGTCGTACAGAATCAGTATACATATTCTCTCGTATCTCCTTGTAAGGTCGGTGTAGCTCTGAACTATCTTCAGATTCCGTCGAGTTGGAGGAAGATTTGTTTGATCGTTTTCCCTTCTTGCTGTTGTTGTTTGAAACTTTGGCAGGTCGTACTTCCTCCTCATCGTCATCGTCTGAGGTCGTTGCGTCTTCCTCCTGGAGCTGGCGTTGCGAGGCTATCGCTGCTTCCTTATCCAAGGGCCTGGGGTTGCACAGCTCGCATTCATAGACTTGGGGCACCCTTTTAGGGTGGATACCCATACACCGCATGTGCTGCCACACACTGCATTTGTCACAGCAGATAAAGTCCCCAATACCCGGGTTAAAGTCACTGAAACAGAAAGGGAAACGATGCTTCTCTGACAGTGTACACAGGGGAAACCACACAGAAACATCACAACAGATAGAAAACCCAGCAAAATACTCACCATATACATCGAGTTATGTCCTTTCGGGCATTTCTTTTCATCTGAAATAGATTAAGCATCAAAATCAAGACAAAGCAAGTCAGATCAAATCAATCATTAAATGCCCCACTATTTAAGATTACAAGATGGCGTGTAACTTACTCCATTAGCATTAGAGTTTTTCATTCAAGTTCTCAGCGAAAGGTTTGAGGTCATCTACAAAGGAAATCAAGGTGAAATCATCAATGGCACAACCAATACAGATTTTATCAAGTTAGTTGAAATATAATTTGATTTATCTGAGGCTCTAGCAGGGTTTTGGTACTGAATAACATAGTCGGACGTAAATTCAAGTATCTTTTGGTCTAGAACTGAGTTTTAGGGTTATAAATAAATCTATTAAACCGAGTAGAGGCGTGGAAATCGCTTTAAATCGATCAGAAACGTAACAAAGAACAACAAAATTTGAGATTTTGCTGGCGAACTCTTTTTGGGCAAACACGAAAATCTGAAAAATGGTGCGCGCGGAAGAATATATGCAGCGAACAAAAACAACATTTAGCGCGTTACGTTTAAAACACGTTTTTGCCGCGTAAATAACTTTCTTTTTTTTAAATTCTTCTTTTTTAAATCTGCAGTTTCCAAGGAATTTTTAAATTTAAAAAATAACCAAATTTGAAATTTTTATCTCTCAACTTGCTTTTCCCTTCAAAAGAGGATCTAGAATCTACATCTAGAATCTGGGTCCTAAAGATCAGACCCCGGGTAACTCGTTATGCATCCTCCCTTCTGGCTACCACCTTCTGCACCCTCCCCCTACTGGGTACCTCCTTCTGCACAAAGTGCGTGCAAAGAAAGTTTACACGTCGGGTCGATAATATGAAGCAGTACAGCTATTGGGACCGCCTGAAAAAGCTGAACCTTATGTCTCTGCAAAGAAGAAGAGAGAGATACACCATCATTCACATGTGGAAAATGTATAACGAAGTTGCTCCCAACAGTACCAACACACGATTCTACATGAATGATAGGACAGGAGTTAAAGCTGAAGTACCATCTCTATTCAGCGGTGCCAGAGGGACAGTAAAAACTAAGTTCTTCGACTCCTTCGCTGTCAAAGCTGCAAGGCTGTGGAATACATTGCCTAAGAAGGTTAACACAGCAGATGACCTGGATCAGTTCAAGATTCTGCTGGGACGATGGCTCGACCAGTTCCCGGACTGTCCGCCCGTGACTGGGTATCCTACTCAGAACACTAATTCAATCCTGGATTGGGTGCTGGAAGTGAGAGCCGAGAGGGGGATGTGTTAAAGGACACTGACACCTTGTAATCCTTCCAAATCGTGCTTAGAACATGAAATTTATAGGGGCAATGTAATTCCTTCACTAAATGGTGCTAATAGGTCCCTCCTACCACCAAACGGAAGTTTACCAACCAACTCCATGGGGGAGGTCCGATAATTGACCTTAATTGGTCTTAATAGATTTATCCCCTATCTTAAGAACATATCTACCCTTAGAAAAGGAGTATGGACAAAATCAAGGGCACCAAAGTGTTCAGCGTCCTCGCATTAGTGGGTGCTGGAATTAAGTCTCTATATCATCTGGTTAATTAGATAATTGGATAATTAGGTATGCACATAGCCGTTTTCTGGCCATATGGCTATAGCCATGTTATGAAAGGAGTAGAGACAAAATCAAGGGCACTAAAGTGTGTAGCGTCCTCGCATTAGTGGGGGTAGGTGCTGGAATTATGTCTCTATCTCAACTGGTTAATGAGATAATTGGATAATTAGTTTTGCGCATAGCCGTTTTTGGCCTTATGGTTATAGCCACTTTGGAATGGTTTAGAGACTTTTCACTGGTGCCATTTTGTAGTCAATGGCCAAGTTATGGGGGGTCGACGTCGGGCTTTTAAGCTCTATCTTCAACCGTTTAGGCTTTAGCCGTTATTAGTCTTTAAAGGTGCTCAAAATGAGCAAAAAACGGTTTAAAACCCGATTTTGAGCACCTTTAAAGACTAATAACGGCTAAACGGTTGAAGATAGAGCTTAAAAGCCCGACGTCGACCCCCCATAACTTGGCCATTGACTACAAAATGGCACCAGTGAAAAGTCTCTAAACCATTCCAAAGTGGCTATAGCCATAAGGCCAAAAACGGCTATGCGCAAAACTAATTATCCAATTATCTCATTAACCAGTTGAGATAGAGACTTAATTCCAGCACCTACCCCCACTAATGCGAGGACGCTACACACTTTAGTGCCCTTGATTTTGTCTCTACTCCTTTCCTAACATGGCTATAGCCATATGGCCAGAAAACGGCTATGTGCATACCTAATTATCCAATTATCTAATTAACCAGATGATATAGAGACTTAATTCCAGCACCTACCCCCACTAATGCGAGGACGCTGAACACTTTGGTGCCCTTGATTTTGTCCCTTCTCCTTTCCTAAGGGTAGATATGTTCTTAAGATAGGGGATAAATCTATTAAGACCAATTAAGGTCAATTATCGGACCTCCCCCATGGAGTTGGTTGGTAAACTTCCGTTTGGTGGTAGGAGGGACCTATTAGCACCATTTAGTGAAGGAACTACATTGCCCCTATAAATTTCATGTTTTGTCAAGTTTTATACACGATTTGGGAGGGTTATTGTGTTTTTCATTGAAGTTATTTATGAAGTTTATGAAGTTTGCACAGTGCACACTCACTGCACCCTCCCCCTTCTGGGTAGCTTTTTGGCACCCCCCCCCCCCTTCTGGGTACCTCCTTGTGCACCCTCCCCTTCTGGGTACCTCCTTGTGCACCTTCCCCTTCTGGGTACCTCCTTGTGCACCCTCCCCTTCTGGGTACCTCCTTGTGCACCCCGTTATGTGACAAGTGAAATTATTAGACGTGCCCAGGTGTGTTGGAATAGCGTGGATCAGGAGTGACTCCCCCAGGCCCCACTTGAAAATCATTCCTACGACCTACACCCCTGGACGTGCCGACGCTGTGCACAGCGGTCCTTACCGATACCCCAACCAAACATTCTTGAATTTTTTTTAGTTCTAGCGCTGTTCAGCCGAATCTATTTGGACCATTGTTTATTGTTGATGTAAAGCAATTTTTTTTTCATTATTTGATTATATTATCTTCCTGTTAGGGTATATTAGTTAGGCATGATTAACAAGGGAAATAGTGGCACTGTAATAACAGTGTGTCTGGTGGTCGTCTGCTTCATCCTTGCTCTAAACTACTGGACACTATCACAGGTAAAATAATGTTCTATTTTGTTATGTTCTAACCCCTCTTTACATTACACAGTCTAGCTGGGCAAGTTCTATTCAGATATATCATGTTTGGCTCTCTCTTACCGCGTCCCGGTAAAGGAGGGATAGATTATATAGCAAACCCCTGATTTTTGTTCCTTCCCACCTATATTTATTGGTAACGAAATTACCTGTAGAGCAATGCGATAGTAAGGCACGTTTTAGCGTGCCTGCAATGTAGGGGTAATTGCGTTACCACCTATATTTATTGCAGTTCATTTTCCCCTACCGACAAGTAATAAACAGTTCATTCAACAGGATTCGGAGTTGCTGGAACAGGAGTTGCGTGTTTACAGGCAGAAAGAGGTGGATTTTAATACGGTGGCAGAGGAGTGTAAAAAGCGAATTAATGAACTTCACCTAAAAATTAGCACTCTTACCAGTGACAAAGAGGTTATAGCCACTCAGAAGGTGAGAAGTGGGACCAGGGTAGAATGTGTGGGCCTCTTTTTTCCGCTACCATGATGCTATCACTCTCAGGGTTACTCAGGGTGATGAGGTTTCTAACCAAATCTATTTTCAGAACTCACTGTTTGAACTGTCAGAGGACAGAATGAGTAAGTTTGTAGTTTGTGGACCCAATAAAAACATTTTTACAGTTTGTTATATCATTTTGTTGAACGGTATCTTTCCACACTGAGCTCAAGCATTGTGATTTGTGTAACACGTATTGGATAGTTATCGAAGGGTTCAATGAATGGAAATGCTCTCATGTATATTTCTACTTCATCTCCTTCTCTCTCTCTCTCTCTCTCTCTCTCTCTCTCTCTCTCTCTCTCTCTCTCTCTCTCTCTCTCTCTCCTTCTCCCTCTCTAATATGTACCACTCCTCCTGATACCTTCTTCTTTTCTCAACTACACACACACACGGAACGCCCACTCACTGCCATCATTCCATGTTGTTGTGTCTGAACTGCTTATTACAGGGTCTGTCACGGAACTGCTTATTATGTAACCTAACCCCCCCCCCCCCATACTGTATAACGTAGGACCACTATTGGAAATATAGAACTGAATGACATGCAATGGTTGCATGCTTGGCCGGGAAAATTTTGTACACAAACACAAACAAAGGGTGGTGACTTGCCCAAATAGCTTGCTTGATCAAAAGGGGGAAGTTACTGGCATACATTCAACTACAACCTACATTATTGAATATTGGGCCTACAATCTAAATACATCCAACTACATTATTGGGCCTACAATCTACATAAATCCAACTACATTATTGGGCCTAAAAGTGCATACATTCAACTACATTATTATAATTATGGGCCTACATACATCCCCATTCACCCGCCCAATGTATCAGCTCAGCACACTAAAAACATGTACAACACAAAAGGATACTTAATACACCTTCCCTTATACACCTTTTCATCATTCTTGTACATAATGTACTCCCAATCACTTTCCCACATTGCATTTCACTATATATATATTTTCCACTACAGAGCTGTTGAACGACAAGACGAAAGAGTGGAAACAGGCCACCTCAGATTTAGAGAGTTGCACCACCCAGAAGGACAGCGAAATAGGAGAAATTAAAACTCAGAATGAGGAGATGAAGGCCCGACTCCAAACTGCTGAAGAGAAAGTATCTAGTTTGGAGGGAGAGCTAGATGCGGCTAAATCGCAAATCACAGAACTGTCGAACAAGCAGGAGCCCGCCGCTGCTGCTGCTGGAAATGCGGAGGGTGCTGCAGAGGAAAATATGGCTTAGAACTTTTGTGTGATATGGGGAAATGTGTTTGTACAGAGCTTTTGTGTGTTGAAGTTTTGTTTATTTTTGCATGGATAATGTAGTTAAGTCAGTTATATAAGTATTTATTTATTAAACAAAGTGTGTATTGTTTAGCAGATAAGTTGAGCAAAACGTGCTATAAAGTACATTGTAAAATTTTGGGACATGCTGTAAATCTTTAGGTATCACTGCTTGTACAACTTATAACACTGCCCAGTGTTATAAGTTTTCACTTATAACACCCCCCAGTGTTATAAGTTTTCACTTATAACACTGGGCAGTGTTATAAGTTGTACAAGCAGTGCTAAAACACCGCTGCACTTAGAACTCCTCACTCCACTGTTTCTGTCACACTTAGAAAGATAAGCGTGTACGAACTCTCTCTCTCTCTCTCTCTCTTTCTTTATGTCACACTCACACGCCGTTGCAGCATCGAGATCAAGATAACAGTTACGAACTCCCGGACCCACGTCCCACACATTCTTTATCTCTCTCACTGTCACTAATCTCTCACTCTCTTTACCTATTATATATCTCAGGCGTTATCTTATCTTATACTGATATCTCTGCCTGCTACCTTAAATCATGAATTCGTTCTATTGTTACGCCCTCTAAGTGTCTCTCACTCTTGTTTTCAAAATTTTACAATGCAATTTTATTATGCCTATTTTCGTTGTACCTGACGTCAACAATAATGTCCCAGATTCTTACACTTTTAGACCTCGCAGGCTCGGTCAAAAAGTAAAACTACATCACTCGCAGGCTCGTGAGGTAGTTACACTTAGTGGCACTCGCAGGCTCGTGCACTAAAGTACAAGAATCTGCCTCGACCTGTGGTCTCGGATCATTATTGTTGCACTTATAACACTCGACCTTCGGTCTCGTGTTATAAGTTTTCAGGTACAACTTATAGGCATAATAAAATCCTACAAAATTCTATACTTCTTTTGTCCATTGTCTAATAAATGACACTTCGTCATCAGATGGCCCATGGTGCATGGAAATGGCAGCTGTTGAAGCTTTCACTGTCCAGTGCAGTAACGCGCGAGAACACCCGCGCATTATGTCAGCACTCCTTGGGTCAACGTGAGCGCTTTATGATTCTCACACCTCTCCCCCTCCGTTTAGCATTGTATCGGACACGCATAATAAATGTAACAACAATGGCTACCAACTCCCCTAACATCACCCTCACTGTTGATGGAATCAGGAGGACCTTTTCTCTGGAGGAGTTTGAGAGGCGACTGGATGGTGCGGTTCATGCACAGGGCGGATATGAGTCGGCTGGTTTGATAGCACAGTCGGCCTCTCTTTTGTTTATTGTACAGGTATTATAAAGGGGAGGATGTTTGTTTTAATATTCTACCACATCTCTAATCGCCGGTTCATAGTGTGCCATCTCTCCATAAAGCATGCGGTGTTCCTTTAACATTGGGGGGGGGGGTGAATGTGTGACTAACACAAACACAATAACCCCTCCCTCCCACAATCCAAGAGTGACTAACCCCCTCCCCCATTGTCCAGGATTGCCTAATAACCAACACCCTCCCTCCCATTGTCCAGGCTGGTTTCATTCTCCTAGAGACTGGATCCATCTCAACTAGAAGGGGTGTCCCTGTTCTGGTCAAGAAGATCCTATGCAGCTTCATAGTCTCCACATTCTTCTATCTTCTTTTTGGGTACGTGTTCAAACCCTGTCTGGCGGCGCCGACCCGATTTGAGCTCGTTGTTTTGAAAATCAAAACGGGATCTGGTGCGCTAAACTGGGAACACTCCGGAGATAAAATATGTAACCGTCACCCAACATGCCACCTTACAATCTCTCTCTAGATTTGGTATTGCATATGGGGACGGGCCGTTCTTCGCTGGGGGATCTGGATATGCTATTATTGGTGCTCCTCTCTGTGACAATGACACCTGTTGTGATGGAGTTGAGGGATGCTCAGCAACAGAGAAAAATCTTCTGATTTTCAGGGTGAGTTCCTCTATATCTTCTTATTTTCAGGGTCAGTTTCCCCTATTTATCAGCCTTTCTGTTTAAAAATAATACCTCTCCCTCTCACTTTGTATACACAGCTAGCTCAAGCTGCTCTAAGTGGTACAATCCTATCCGGGGCACTAGCTGAGCGGATCTCTGTTGAGGTTTACCTCGTCTACTCCTCCATTACTTCCTGCATCTTCCACCCCCTTGTTGCCAGGTAACCACTTAGTAACCACGTTGTCAGGCAACCACTTAGTAACCACTTAGTAACCACGTTGTCAGGCAACCACTTAGTAACCACTTATTAACCACATTGTCAGGCAACCACTTAGTAACCCCTCAGTAACCACTTTGGCTACTGTTCCGACCCCGTACCAGACTCACACAGCTTCCCAACAGCTGTTTTCCAACTATTCAGGTGGACGTGGCATGAGAGCGGGTGGGCCAGTGTTCGCCATGACCCGCTCATGTTTGGGACGGGAGTTGTTGACTTTGCTGGTGGGGCCGCTATACAAGTGATTGGTGCTGTCCCCGCACTGATCCTGTTACCTATTGTGGGGCCCCGGAGACATCGCTTCCGGGGCAACGGTAAATATAAACAACCTAGTTATGCTCATTCATTTAGGGAAGAAAAATCATCTGCTTCCAGATTAGTCGATTAGTTGGTTGTTTGATTTTAAAACTGTACAGTGTACTTTATTTCAGCAAAAACAGTCCGGCTACCCTGGCAGAATAACTACTTTACACTTATTGGGGCATTCCTCATTTGGACTAGCTGGTACGGTTTACTCAGCGGACAAATGCCAAGGTATATTATACATCTCTTGTTTTATTGTCTCCCTCCAACACCACAATACCTATTCCCGATCTACTAATTTGGCACCCCACTCTGATCCAAATGGCTACGAGAGCCTTGATTTTACTCCGATTCAAGTAGTGTAATCCCCTATAGGAACACGGACAGTGAAGGAGTGATGGCGAGGGCGGTGGTTAACACGACGATATCTGCGGTGGTATCTTGTATTACAGCCCTGATATTGGGTCTCAAATACGAGAGGAGGATGGATGCGAGTAACGCCAGCGCCGGCATCTTATCCGGTAAATATTATCAAATTTAATTGGTATTCATGGTATTGTCCGACAGTCAACACTCAGAATCAAATATCATTCCCTCTCTTCCTCATTGAGAAAGGACTAGCTGAAAGATTCGTCCCGCCGTTTAACATGTTACCTCTCCCCTCTTATATAGGTTTGGTAGGGAGTTGTGCAGGGTGTGCTACAGTTTCAGCAGAATCAGCTGTCCTTATCGGTATCATATCCGGTATAATCTACTTCTCCATGTCTCACTTCCTCATCACATGTAGGTGATCTTTGTTTTGTTCAAGCCCATTTTCGAGCTAGGCAAGGTGATCTATAGGGTTGCCCGACCCCTTATTCAACTTGTTTTGTTTTGGGCGAGGAGAGATAGCTGGGCCGCGCAAGGCAATACTCAACAATGCCATTTCGTGTCCCCCAAATCTCCACACACAACCCCTTATTACACAGATCATATAGACGACGTAGTGGATGTGATCCCAATTAACCTCTGCTGTGGTATCTGGTCTTTATTGGCAGCGGGGCTCTTCTCCGAACAACACCTCATATCCCGTGCCTTCTCTATTGATCAAGATACCGCACCCTGCGGTATATTCTTCCACTGCAACGGGCTAGGTATGTGAGATATACCTGTCTAGTTGGGCCCACCCGATCTGAGCCCGGGTGCACCGCCAAACAGGGGTGTCCCACTGTCTTTGCGTGACTATTTTCTTCAGCTTGATCTCTGTCATGCTATATTTCGCGTGATAAACTAACAACCCAATCGAAGCAGGTGCCCGCACCTGCATTATAACTGTATCACACAAATATATCTTTCCAGGACCGAGACTGCTCGCTTCCCAACTAGTATTCACCATCTCCATTATTGCTCTTGTTCTGGCTGGTACAGGGCTGATCACCCTACCTCTATGGTGGTTTAATGCCCTGAAAGATGATAGTGAGACCCTCTTTGAGGAGGGAGAGGAGGAGGATGATAGTGGGAGAAGTACTGAGGAAGAGGAGGAACAGGATGAGAGGGCTGTTGTTAGTCGGGTATCGAGTAAGTTGTCAGGTCCTGTGGTGGAAATGTATACTCTGACCAACTATTATAGTAGAGTCATTGCCTAACCGCCATTATAGGTCACAGAGCCCACTACACCCCACTTCCCTGACTAACCACCTACCTAACCAACCTTCAGGTCTAGTTGCCCCTACTCCAACGACACCTTTGAATGAAGACAACCTTCTTCTTCGTAACCTCCAGAATGTTTATCCAGACATAGATCAGCTTAACGTGGTGTCTTCACGAGCATAAACTATTATTTCCAGCAGGAACCGACCGAAACAAGTAAACAACCAATCAGAACTCGTTATTTAGGTCACGTGACTGGTTATCAGCCAATCAGGGACCAGTTTTTCCTGATTCGGTCGGTTCCTGATTTCCAGTAAACATTGTTCAAGAAGTGGTAGCTACCACTTTTACTGTTTACTACCGGTAGTAAACTCAATTCATCAGACTTTCTAGTTTTCTATATCTTTTATCTCGATTTATACTTTTGATAAAACTTTTTACATGATTTCTATACCCTTTACTGTCCGTATTCCATGTGTTTAGTATATCAAAGCTATAAATAACACTTGATATTGTTCATTAGGAAATGTCTTTAAAAGGATGGAAACACTGAAACAGTTACAGCAGCTAGCCATGACATAAGGTACATGAACAGCTGGACTACTATGCTGATGCTACACCTTCACAGAATGGAGGAGCTCCTACTGCAGTACACTGTACTACACTTTACAATGCTACTACTGTCACTCCTGCAGGATCAGTGTGGTGAGTGTGAAATTACCGTGAAATTATACTCGCACGTGAGTAGCATATCACATATTCTTGATTAAATGCACTCAAAGACAGCAGACACCTGTGGGCATTGTCACATTGTATTAATACAAGATGAGCAAGATCAATCTATGGATATATGACAATCTAGCCTATTAGATCTCAAGCTCCTAATTGTGTGTCACATTGCATTATGCTTGCCTTTCATGATAGTAATCTCCTTCAGGCGCTTTGAGCCTTGGAGATCATACTGTGTTTTTTTCTGTAGATTTTGTGAAATGTTAAACATTGGGAGCTATCTTTAACACGCACTACCAGGATAGAAAGTTGATCAGAGAAAGAGAGAGAGAGAGAGAGAGAGAGAGAGAGAGAGAGAGAGAGAGAGAGAGAGAGAAAGAGAGAAAGAGAGAAAGAGAGAAAGAGAGAAAGAGAGAAAGAGAGAAAGAGAGAAAGAGAGAAAGAGAGAAAGAGAGAGACCGTATGCCTGTTCTCTAAGCCAGAGGAAGCATACTCTTTGCGCCATTATTTGCTTGTGATTTTTGCTTGTGCGGCGTGTGAATGTACTACAGAGAGCTCAGGGAGATCGAGAACACATACAACACACTCTAAAACACTTGAAATCTCTCTCTCTCTCTCTCTCTCTCTCTCTCTCTCTCTCTCTCTCTCTCTCTCTCTCTCTCTCTCTCTCTCTCTTCCTCTCTTGATACCAGTCCACCAGCATCGTCTAATATTCCATTGCTCCAGCAGCAGCATGGCTCGGAAGGCCTCCCTTGCACCCTCTATCAGCACCAGCAGACAGTCTAGTCTCGCATTCAAGGTGGGAGTCCCATGTAGTATTGTTAACTGTATTGTTAACTGTTGTGGCTATCCGCTATTTGATACATTTCCTTTTGCAGTGGCATGAAATTTTGTCGTTCCAAGTCAAGGATTGTATTATCATAGTCATATCTTGAAGACCTGGCCTTGACCGTTTGAACCCTACCCTCGTTCCAGGGTTACCAATAACACATCTCCCTCCTCCACGGGGTTACCAATAACACATCTCCCTGTAGGGTTGTGTAACACACCTCCCTCTGCAGGGTTACCAATAATAAACCTCGTCCCTCCGCAGGGTTGTGTGGAGCCCCTGAACGATGCAGCTCTACAAGTTTAAACTTAGTAAGAAGGTGGCTGAGCTCACTCTAGTTGTACACATGCTCTTTACACGAAACCACGAACGAGAGGTACGTGAACTGCACAAGACACGTGTATCAGTATGCTTGATGTAACTTATGCCCCCCTCCAACTCATACTGCATGATTTGCGGTGGTGGTATCTGAGCTACCACTAAATCTAACATCTAAATTCCTATACCAACTAAAATAAACTAATTAGATGATTGGAGTGGGGGTCACTGGGTGACCTCCAAACTGGTCTCGCGTGTGTTAGGGTGGGTTCAGGCATTCAGGAAAACGACGTTGATTCAGGTGTTCAAATCAAATGCTAATAAAACAAACGTTTCGACACAACGTGTCCTCATCAGTGTTTAGCTAACGTCTGTTAATAGGTTGGACTATTTAAATAACACACATAGTCGGTCAATTAGTGGCTACACCCGGTCTGAAATATGATCGCAGCTGGGTCCGTGGTCTGATAGTTCGCAGTCTGGGTAGATTGGGCCCGAACTAATCAAAACATGAACCCATTCTGCTGGCAGTCATTCAGGCTCGGGTGTTCCCTCTCAATCGCAATATTCTCTTTCAAAAATGTTTCTAAAGCGTCTCTTCCTCTGCTATGAACTTTAAAATCAAAATTATTCAAAAAATTTCCATAGTCTCTCACACTCCTCCTTCCTGTCACTGCCTCGGGGTGTTCCTTGACGAGGTGTTTGCCGAGGGAGCTCCGATCGTTGCCCAGTCGCTGACTACTCTCATGTTCGTTAACCCTCTCTCTCAGTGGTCTTGCTGTGGCGCCAATGTAGTGTTGTGAGCATCTGCGGCAGGTGGCTTGGTAAACCACATTCCTCGTGTTGCAGGGGATGTCGGCCTGGTGAAGGTTGCAGTTGCAAGGTGGTTCCGGGGCGAGCTTCCGGCAGAGGGCGGCTTTTACCTCGCTTTTCACCGTCCTTCCAGATGTGGTGACTACCCGGATGGGTATGCCGGTTCTGGCTACACTGGACTTGAACTTGCGAGTTAGGGCCTCGTTCACGTAGGGTATCTTGAGAACAAACTTGGGGTCCGGTGCTGGGTTAGGGGAGGGGGGATGGGGTGGGGTAGAGGGAAGGGGGGAGGTGGGGTTGGACGGTGATAGCTGTGTGGGTGGGGTTGAGTGTGTGGTGGTGTGCTTGTGCTTGCTTACTTCCTCGCTGATGGTGGTGGTGACACGGGTGAGGGGGTAGCCTGACTTCACCAGGTTTTGACGGAGTGTCTCCAAATGTGGCCATGCCAGGTCGATGCTGGAACAGAGACTAAGCACTCTCCTGGTTTCTGTGGAGATGATGTTGAGCTTGGTTTTCATCTCACAATGGGAGGAGAACGGGAGGTATGCACCTGAGTGTGTCTCCTTCTGGAACATTTGGTGGGTAATGTTTCCCTCCTTGGTGATGGTGATTGAGAGGTCAAGAAAGGCGATGGTGCGGTTCCTTGGTTCCTCTATTGTGAAGGATAGTTGTCCTTCTCCCCATACGTTGTTCAGCTTTCGAAGGAACATCTGGGCGTCTTCGGGTGTTCTCCATAGTGAGTTCGAATCATCAACGTATGTTCCGATGTAGAGGGGTTTACGGTGATCTTCCATATTGAGGACAGCTCGACGATAGGTGAAGTCTACAATGATCTCAGCGTAGGCCCCTGATGAGTGGTAGCCTGTTCCTACACCTGTGGTTTGGAGGAAGTACTGTCCGCAGGCTCGAGCATATGTGTGGGAGGTGATGAACTTGATGAATGATGTGATGTGAGCAGGGGTGAATCCAAGGAGGTCGATGGTGGTTTTGTATTCCTCGAGGTAGCCTCTGACAATTTCCATCGCGGTGTTGTCTGTAGGTATCGAAGGATACATCGACTCGATGTCCATGGACACTATTGTGTGATCTGGGCTAAGGGCTGAAATATGAGTGAATATATTGTCTGCTCCCCATGGCCCACTTATGAAGATTGCCACAATAATTTCTCCGCAGGTAGAGTTGGAATCCACGAAGACTGCGTACGAGCAGGAGATAGATGATGTCAGTAGTTCCTATGAGGTGGAGCTGACTAGAATCAGAACGGATCTGGAAATGGTGCGGTAAGTGAGAGAGGGGGTCTACCAGGCCAGGTGGATACTTTCTTCTTCTTATGGAGGTAAACGAAATTCAAATACCGCAACTGGTGATGATGATCTGAAAATTCTTTCCCTGGTTTCTACAGAAAGTTCTCTGGTAGTTTCTGTAGAAATTCTGCAGTTTCTATTGTAGTTGGGGGCACTGAAGTGGCCACTACTTCAGGTGATATTGGAGAGTGTGACACACTGATGATATCTTTTTTCCTCAAAATCCCACTTGAGAGCTATAGCATGCTACACCGTACAGGTGTACACTTCACAATGCTCTAACACTGTAAAACCCTCTCGCACACACATTGTAACCCCCCCCCCCCCCCCCCAGGTGGAACAATGCCGAGGAGATGGAGAGGTTGAACAGAGAGGGAGATGAGGTAGCGAAGAGGTTATCAATGAAACACGAGGGACGGATAGCAGAGCTACAAGTTGAGAATGATAAACTCAGGGCTGCTCAACGGCTCATCGAGGAACGCTTCAAACGGTAAGTAAAGGATGCTACTTTGTTGAGTAAGAGGTGGTGGTCCTCTAATCCTTACTCAAAGAGTGTTGTATCCAGCCCCTAAACATCCCTCTTCTAAATGTATTCATCTCCCTCGTTATAGGCTAAAGGAAGACTACGACAAAGCTACTGAAGAACTGAAAGCTGCCAGGAAAGACAAGTCTGAGAGGGAAAAGATAATAGAACGGGACCAACTGAAGATAGAGAAGTTACAACAGCATGCACGTGTAAATAAGGAACTGATGGAGAAGATGAAGGAGCACTTACACAGTACGTGAAGATACACACGTACCCTCAGGATAAACATGGGGAGGGCAGGGGGGTCTACCAAGGAGAAGGGGGGGAGGTCTACCGAGTACAGCAAGGGAGCGGCCCCGGGGTCCACCAAGTTGAGATAACAGACTATTGACTATCAGGGGTACACGTTGTCTAACCCCCTCCCAACAGGTGTCCAGAAGTCTGTGGCCCAAAAGATAGCCGCCCTAGAGTCCAACCAACGGAGTGCCACGGAACTCATGAGCCAGTTACGGGTTCAAAATGAAGTGTTAGAAGGGGAAATGAGATCTCTGAAGAAGAGGTGCAGCGATCAACATGCACAAATTAGGAAACTAGAAGCCACTCCATTCGCTCCCTCGTGTGCTACCAACTTTAAACAGAAACCCGTGCAGGTACGTGCTGTGTAGAGGGTTTATCAAAAATTAATGAAATAGAAATTGGGATTTTTACACGTTATCCTGGCCACATTTTGGCCTTTGGGCAGTGAGTTCCTCATTTTTTTAATTTTCTCATCCCTATCAAAATATCAGGCAAAGAAAATAGAAGTGAAGTTCGTTGTAAAAGGGGTATATATCCACGTTAACTTATTACACGTTACCCATTGCATGTCCTTGTCTTGGGCCATCAAGGCAGTTAACCCATTGAACGAATCTCTACTTTTTAATCTGTCTTTGGATTGAGTTACTCAACTGTCTTTGGGTTGCTCGATGATTTTATCTCGTATATGATCATGTCTATACATTGAAAACTCTGTGATATATTCCCGAGATATGTCTAACCTTTGTTAAATTTCAGAAAGCAGTTGACCCTGCTAGGGAAGAGGAAATAGAGCGGCTAAAACGGGAGGTCCAACGATATCGACTAGAGTTGAGCAACAGGGAAGACAACTTTAACAAAATATTTGGGGAGCTCAACCCTATTATGATCGAACACACTGATTTGAATGGTGGGACGGTACAACCGGTTAGAGCATCTACAGCTGCAACATTCCAGCATCCTCCACCTAACACTGCAATGACACGTGCTGACACGATACCTGACGTGAGTACTGCATGTGTACGTGTGTTTGTACATGTGTACGTGTTTGTGTGTTTGTGTGTACGTACTACGTGTGTTTGTGTAACTGTAAGTGTTTGTAAGATTTGTTTGGCTCATTTTATTTTCATGTGAGGGTTCGGTAGATCAATCTAACATCATGTGCAAAGCTCCTTTCTTTCTCTTTTCTCCTCTGAATGTTTTTCTATCTTTTCCATCTATGAGGGCTCATGGCCGAGTAATAAATGCATGCTGCAAGCATACTTTAGAGCTGCAGAAAAGCACACTTGCTTGTGGCGGGCCCTGCACAAGTGTTACACTTTGATGTATTACAAACACTGCCCGCTGCTCTGCTGTCTGGCGGCGCCGGGCCGATCTGAGCACACTATCATTTTGAGAACCAAACCCGCTTTGTATGCCAGTCTATTTGGCTCACCAACATCAGTCTCATGATACAGAAACTTGTTGAGTAGCAACAAACAGAAACGTGATAATAGTATCCACTTTCATCAACTAATTGCAACTGTCATCTTAAAGTTAAACATGAACAGACATGAGCTACCGGCCAGCGAATAAGTGGGAATGATGAGCCTCATTTTTAAACAGCACGTGTAGTATGTTCATTTTACATAGCAATGAGCACGTGTAGCATGGTTCGTGTTGCAATATAAAACATGTGAACGTGACGCTGAAATCTGCTGAGCGATCCCTCGCTAGCTGACAAACAGACTATCTTTTTCCCCAGTTATCTGGATCCCCATGGCCCAATACCGCTCGAGCCAGGAAAATACTTGTCCCCTTTTGAGGTACGGCTCCCCTCCCGAGTGGACGTACAGCGTTCTGCACGTGCAAGTGTCCCTACACGTGCAATTAATCTACATAATCCTGACCGGTATAAGAACGGAGTTGTCAGTACCTCAGCCACCGTAACGTCAACTACTACGACATCACCGAATACTAAAGGACTTTGTAGAACAATCCTTCGGCCTATATTTAGGAGACCTACCAACTAGAAGCAGAGAGATGGATTATTATGAGATACAGCGATGTGGGATTGGAGTGAGTGTTGTAAAGTAAAGTAAAGCTGTTTAGTGACATTTACCTCGAATTTCACGCGGTGTGTATTTTAAATGGACTAACAGAGATGTAACAATGTGTGAAGATTTGGTGTAGTTTGGGTAGACGAGATAGTGAGATCTGCAGCTTATAGAGAGATACAACTATTGAATAATAACAGCTTGAAGTATTGTCATACTACATGACTGTATCTTGATATCTTGGTCTTGAGAGGGCAGTATTTTGTGAGACAATTGAGCTATAGGGGAGGATGAGCCGAGCAGCACCAACTAGAATCCTAGAATCATATTTGTATTTGGAGACAGTGAAGACACGTCAGTTCATTTTGCATTTAAAGCAATCACAGTCAAGTGGTCCAACTGTATTAATCAGTGACAAATACAATATCTCTTTCTCTCACACACTCTAAAGCACAAATAACATTCAACAAAGTATAACATATCTTGTGTGTCTAACACAACTTTCATTTTGGGTTCAAATTATGATGATTATACCATCAGCATACCACGTGTCATACTGAAATTAGGACACGAGTGGCTTACAAAATGGTACACAATCATTCCAGAGAGCTAATGTGTCAGATGAATTAATATTGTAACAAGTTAGCGTTTTTACACAACTTTCAGAGCTTTGTAAAACATCTCGTTTTCAATATCTCTCTCTAGTAAAAGTAACAATCTCTCTCAATTTCTCTCTCTGTTACAGTATAAATGGGAGGGCAGGAACCCCACAAATCCTGCAAAACTTATCACCCAACTGTATAATACTATTACAACTATTGCACGTTACTAGTGTTCGCAAGAGGGCCGCATCACTAAACGGCCACATGAGCCGCGAAACGACCGGCGCCCCGCTGGCAGTAGAGTTTTTATTCGAAGGCGGTACCCCACCACCACCACCACCACCACCACCGTTACTTGGTGAAGTATTGGTGGTGAGTGATGCGGGAGGTGGAGCAGTGTCTCTCTCACTGTCACTGTGATCCGATGAGACCTTCTTAGGCCGAGTGTTTGTCATGATATTGTTGATGGAGAAGTCACCCATTGGAGGAGCAGGGGCCGGGGGTGGTGGTGGAGGAGGTGGAGGGCAGATCTTGGTGGGAAGGGAGGTATCCTGGGTAAAGGTTGGTGGGGGTGGTGAGGGAGTGCTGGGGGAGATCACATGGCTAGGAGAGAAGTTGTCCCGGGATTCCGTGTAATCCAAACACTCCTCTATCGTTGATATGACGTCATAATTGTGTTTGGTCAGTGTAGAAGACAGCACATCTCGTTCCAGGTTTGTAAAGAGTTCCACCAGGAGGCCCAGGGAGTGGGATCCCTCTCCGGCTCCCAGGACTTTCTCCGTAGTCACGATGGCGGCTCTTTGATTTCCTGAGAAGGGACAGGGGGTTAATCGGAGAGGAAATTAGGGGGCTGCATCTTATCGGTATTATTGGGGTGAGAGAGAGGGGGTACTAGCTATCGTTTGTAGTATTCATATGGTTTCTAACATCACAAGACGCACACATGTCTCCAGAAAAGTCTTATCTCAATCGTAAGACAACTAGCTCCTCTCCTCCTCCTCCTACTCTCCCTTCTGTCTTCTCTCCTTTCTATCTTCTCTTCTCTCTATCTTCTCTTCTCTCTAACTGGCTCCTTCTCTACCTTCTCTCTCACTGGCTGTAGCTTCTTTTCCTTGTTAAGCATTATCCCTCTCCTAAAAAGAGGAGCCCAGATTTGTAACTGGATTACCTCCTGTTCTCACGCCCTAATTTAGCTGGTATGGAGTATGAGGCTTCCTTCCAACTCCCTTTCTCGCGCTGAGCTCTCTCTCTCTCTCTCTCTCTCTCTCTCTCTCTCTCTCTCTCTCTCTCTCTCTCTCTCTCTCTCTCTCTCTCTCTCTCTCTCTCTCTCTCTCTCTCTCGCCTCGTCCTTTCTCGAGCTGATGGGGAACAATTTACCGCTGCTCACTGCACGTGACCTCACAAAACAAGTGTGTTGTGACCGGAGAGAGCTGTGACAGATCATTGGGGAGTTGAAACAGCAGTCGGTGGAGAGAGATAGATAGATAGGGACAAAGAGGGAGAGATAGAGGGAGAGAGAGAGAGAGAGAGGGATAACGCAGAGAGGAGATGACGAAATGACGAATGTAGAGTGGTATAGTGAAATTAAGAAAGAGGCATAGGAGCGAATGCCGAGTAGAGAGAGAGGAAGATTTAGAGAGAGAGACAGAGACAGAGAGATATGGCGCACACTGATGTCTGCACGTGACAGCCGGTGACGTAGGGCCGATAGCAAACAGCCGCATGCAGACAGCACGAGCTTTCACTGAGAAGCCGATTCTGTACATGACAAATTTACATGGTATCATCATGTTATTGCGTGATTGCAGCTGTGGGTGATGACTGTCTGGCGGACCCTATCTGACCGCAATGTGAGAATGAAAACGGGGTCTGGCGCCGCCAGAAAGCAGATGATGATGACGGAAAACTCAAAAGTTACCTACAATTGCCCTCATTTTCCCTCCATTATGGTTTTTCTCTGCTCCCTCTCTCCCTCGCTATCTCTATCTATCTATCTCTAATATTCAACGTGGCACCATATATCCTGCCCTATTGAACACCTGCGACACACTTTGTGACGTGCGCAAACCCCGCTCCCTCTCTCTCTCACTCTATCTCTCTCCAATTGAGTTTCAATCGACTTCTCATTCCTACATATTGGTTATGTTCTCCTACACTCTTCTTAGTTTTTCCTTTCTTTCAATCTCTCATACCATATACCTACTGACACACAAACAAAGTGCTAAAGTCGAACAGGAAAAGTCGAACAACAACGAGCACAAACCTGTGAGATGATCGCTGGGTGTGATAGTTGAAGTAGGGGACGCGGCCATTGATGAGGCCACAACATGATTCCTTTCTTTGCTTATCTTCCTCTGTTTCCTTCGCAGTGCTACTTGGGCAGCCATCACTTTACGGTGTTCGGAACTCAGTCGACACTTGATACACGTACAATCCTTCCAAGGGCAGTTGGATTTGTGGCCCTTTAGCATGAGCAGGGTGCCTAGAGATGGGGTTGGAGAATTAGTAGGGTGCCTAGAGATGGGATTGGGGAATTATGATGGTGCCTAGAGATGGGGTTGGAGAATTAGTAGGATGCTTAGAGATGGGGTTGGGGAATTAGCAGTGTGCCTAGAGATGGGGTTGGGGAATTAGCAGGGTGCCTCGAGATCTGTCAGAGCATTGGCCTGACCCATTCTCGTTTCTCTCGAGAACTGTGGTCAGAGCTTGCCTGACAGCTCGAGATAGGGTTGGGGCATGAGCGCGTGAGTGTTTGAGATGATAAACGAACAGGGGTTTTGGTTGAAAAATTTAAAGAGAGGAAGACCCGGGGTGCCCAAATTAGCCAAGATTTAGATTCAGAACAAAAAGGCCAAAAGCGAGTATCCTAACTAAAGACGATAGTAAAAAGAGGCCAGAGCAAGGAAATGATCTGAACCAAACTAGGGTATTTAGTGAAATAGTGTTTTATAGGTTCATTAGGTAGTTAGAGTGCTCTGATTAGGTTGGCGAAGCCAGAGATCTTGATTGCTAAATGATAAAAACAATTGATTCAAGCACAAAAGACAAATCACACGTGATGAATTATTATGACCCCTTGGTAGGAAACCCTAAAACTGATATAGAGCCCTCATGTTTCTCATCACTAGCTCTTTCTCTCACTATCACTATCACTATCCCTCTCTCTCAATTATATCTCCTCTCTCTCTCTCCCTCTCTCTCTCCCTCTCTCTCTCTCTCTCTCTCTCTCTCTCTCTCTCTCTCTCTCTCTCTCTCTCTCTCTCTCTCTCTCTCTCTCTCTCTCTCTCTCTCTCTCTCCCCTCTCCCTCGAGCCATGAAGTTGGCATGATCGCTTTTGTATGGGCCCGCATATTATGTGTGAATGGACAGCTATACTCGAGTGACAGGCTACTTGACTCTACGATTATTATGTTTCAATATTCCCAGATTACTGACTCCTATAACCCTCTCGCTCATCACGTTGTCTCTCCTCACTCTTTTATTTATTGTATCTCAGCTCCATCTGTCTTATTCTCTCCCTCTTCCTCTCTCTCTCCCTCTCTCTCCCTCTCTCTTTCTCCCTATCTCTCTCTCCTTCTCCCTTTCTCTCTCTTTCTCCATCTCTCTCACTTAATCGGAAATTGTTTCTACTACTCGCCCAACTTGCCGTTTAGGCTACAAACCCCTCAATTTGTTAAAACAAAGGCGAGAAATTAATAACACAACAAAAGAACTGCTGCCAATCTTTAGTATAGGGTAGCAACGTAGGACAATTCAGAGCTTACCCCATTTTTCTTTCTCTATCTCTCTCACTCTCTCTCTCACTCGCTCTTCAAAGTCACGTTTTGATTGACCGGTTGGGTCGCGAGATTGCACACACACACAAGCGGGCACAGCTAGGCAAGACAAGAAGCTGCTTTCCCATTCTCTGCAAGACGAATGTGGGGAAGCCTTCTACTCCAAAGTCTCTTTCAATGTGGCTTGTTATGTTCTAGTTCCCTCCTTTACTAAGAGAGCTGTAGTACTGGTCGACCAAGCTGTGCCTAACTAATAACTACATAATACCACGTGATAGAACAGGTACGTGGTGGCTTCACCATAATGATCTTTGCCCCCTTTTTTCCCCCCCAACAAAGCGAGAAATGGGTAGAAATACAAGGTGAGACATGGGAGAAAGAAGGAAAGGAGGGGAGAGAGGAGAGAGAGAAGAGAAAAGAGAAGGGAAAAAAAAAGAAGGGGGGGTTTTTTTTTGTTTTAGGGCTTCCCCTTGTCTCCCCCTGGTCCCTTTAGCGGGGGTCCCCTGGGGGGGGAGTAGGGAAGGGAAAGAAAGAAGAGGAATAGAGAAAGGGGGGGTTTGGGGAGGGGAGAGGAGAGAAAGAGAGAGGAAGGGGGGCATTGCTAAAAACTTAAAGGGTAGACTGGGAGCTGCTGAAGTTTTCCCTTCTTTTTCACCGGGCCCCCATGAGAGGGGGGAGGGGGGAAGAGAAAAAGAAGAAGAGAAGAGAGAGAGAGGGGGAAAGGTAAAAAAAAGGAGTCTTCCGTATTCTGTAATTCCTTTTCCTCCCCCCTCTCCCTCCTTTCCCTTCTTTCTCCTCTTCTTCCTCCATCTTCTACTTTCCTTTCCTCGCTTTCTCCCTCCTCACTTCGCTAATCCCCCCTCTCCGCTCTTTTTCTTCCCCCCCTCTCCTTCCCATTTCCCCCTCACAAACTCCCCCCCTTTATCACCTCACGGGGGTACAACAAGGCCCCTGCACTCACCTCTTTGTTTTTTCTCCCCTTTTTCCCACCCCTCTTTCCCCATCCAAGGGGTCAAGCATGCTGTTTTGTTACTCGAAACTGTCACCCAAAACCACCCCCCATATTCCCCAAAAAGGGTTGACAACTCAAAGTAACAAAGGAGAGAGAAGAAATAGATGAAAAGGAAGGGGTGTCAACCACAAAATCAGGCAAAAAACTAAAAAAGGAATTTGGGCCCCATGTGTTAAGGATAACTCAATCCCAAAGCCAATTTTTTCAAAATTGCGAATCCCCCCTTTCCAAAATCCAAAAGGGAAAAGTTGGGGTTAAAGGGGAGAGAGAAGAAATATTAAAAAAAAAAAACAAAAAGACCAAAAAGAAGAGAAGAGGGGGAGATGAAAAAGAGAAGAGAGAAAAGGGGGAAATTTTAAAAAGAAGTTAGGGTGAGGGAAAAAGAAGAAGGGGAAAAAATAGAAAGAAAAGAGGAAAATCAAAAACCCAACTATTCAAACCCATCTCTTTAAATAAAACACTTTAAAAAAACCCCTTTCAAATGCCCCCTTTTTTTGCAAAGAAATCCCCACCCGTTGATTTAAAAAATAAAAATCTTTTCTCTTTTTAAAAAACAAAAAAAATTCACATCACCCAGGAGAAACAGGTATAAAAAATCATGAACAGAATTTCCCCCGGTCCTTAAATAAACCCCAAAAAACCTTTTAATTTAACAGGCCCTCTCTTTTCCTTCCCCTCTCCTCTCCCGGTCCCCTCTCTCTTCCCTTCTCGTCTCCTTCTCCTCCTCCTCTCTCCTCTTTCCCCCTTTTCTGGAAAGGGAGCTCCCCTCCGTCCCCCCGGGGTACAAAAAATAACATAAACCCCGCCCCGATCACACAGTTATATGAGAGGGTATGTGGTGAGCTCACGTTTGTGCTGGTATCGTTGTCACGTGTTCACCAACTGTGTGATGGGATCATGATCATGTTCAAGAGATGATCTTACAGAGCCATAATATGACGTCAGTACCATGAGGCAGGGGGACAAGGAAGTATCAGGATTCAACTTAGTGTTGATCTCAGAATGGGCCAGGGGTGCGGAATAGTGGGCAATTTGAGTTATATAACAGGACCGGAAAGGGCGGAATCATGACAAATAGTCGGAGGAAGGAGAGACCATTAGTTTAATGGAAGAAGGAGAGATTGAATGGGTGGTGAACTGCTTACCGTGATCGCGGCACCGGGCACATGCTTGTATCCTCCCATTTTTCTTCGCATATTCAGTCTTCATGGTTTTTTCCTACAAAACACAGACGTGGCGAGTTAGAAGTGATGTATTTAGGAAATTTGGATACGAGATTGTACATGATGTGAGCGTTATTGATCTATTGGAGCAGTACAGTAATTTGGGTGAGAATTGGTTAATTTGCCAGGAAAACTGAAAGAGTGATATCTATAGAGGGCAAGAGATCAGTTGCTTGCGTGCCGGGGTAAATAAAATGCAAAATATTCCCTCGGCATACTATGTACTAATGACTTGTCGACCATTATTTACCCCTATCTCTCTCTATAAGCAGCAAGTTATTGAGTTAAAAAGGAGCGATATCATTGGCTAGGCAAACAGAAATCCTATAACTTATAGTATAAGAAAACTGGCAAAACTAAGTTGCGAAAGGCATCATCACGATGGCAAGATGCAAATTATCTGAATAGTGAATGTCGACTGAACAGAGAGAGGGAGAGGAGAGAGAACAAAGGAAAGAGAGATTAAAATGCTGATCTTCATATCAAGATCATCATAGCTTCCAGGGCAGTCTTCTCTCTCTCTCTCTCTCTCTCTCTCTCTCTCTCTCTCTCTCTCTCTCTCTCTCTCTCTATCTCTCTCTTTCTCTCTCACTCTCTCTCTCTCACTCCCACTCTCTCTCTCTCTCTCTCCTCTCATCACGTGGCGCACAGGTGTACCATATCAGGGTGGAAGCACGTGTCCAAAACAGTACCCCACCGCAACTACACCATATCTCAACAGGAGGGGTACCCTACCACCCCCTCCGCCCCCACCACCCACCCCCACCCGGCACCCCGGCCCCCTCCACAAATTCCACAACTTAACCATATCTGAACAGCAGAGGGTACCCCACCGCAACTACGCCATATCTCAACAGGAGGGGTACCCCACCAGTCACCACCCCCTCCGCATCCCCCCCACCACCCACCCCCACCCGGCACCCCGGCCCCGCCACAAATTCCACAACTTAACCATATCTGAACAGCAGAGGGTACCAACTACCCACCACCGCCCCCCCAACCATCCACACTGTACCTTGTTGTGCCCCACCCTGCATGTACCACTGTACCTTGTTGTGCCCCACCCCATGTACCCTGTAACTGTACCATACCATTGACCCGGTTATCATGAGAGGTGGAAGGAGGGGTCAATTTGGTGAGAGATAGACACACACACATAGATTGAATTCTTCACAACTTGAGGTACCTCCTTCAAGTGTGCAAGTATGTAGTAACTGTCACCAGGTTAGACATAAATACCTAATTACCATTATACTGAATCTGAATTGTCGGTACTACAGAATATAAGGAGTATTGATCGATGAATATGTTAATGTATGCAGCGTTCATGTGTGGTGTCTGATTATGGAAATCAGCACGTCTCACACCACTTGCAATGAATAATGGTTAAGTGCTCAAATAGCTCCTTATATTGGTCAACTTATAATAGTTATTGATTCACCAATTCACTCAATCGCAACACACACAAGATACAATGTAAAACAAGTATTGCGGCCGGTAGGGAGACTGGAAGAAAAGATGATGGCTTTTGAAAGTGATGTAACAGATCACGTGTGGGCAATGTGCAATCAACTGGTGTAGTGCAGCAGTTGGGGATTGTTGTTATCGATCTCTCTCATTCTGTTACTAGTTGGGGTGTGAGTGGCCCTACTCAACAAGCTCGGTGTGAAGATGTGTGTGATTCGGTGTGAAGATGCGCAGTGTGATTCGGTGTGACAGTTTGTTGGTACACACCTCGCACGTGAGTATACAACACCACATACGAGCTGCAGTATAGGAATTGTACCAGTTAGGCCATGTTCTGTAGCACGATTTAACAAGTGCGGTACGTGGGGGAGGAAATAGTAGGAAGAGAGAGAGAGAGAGAGAGAGAGAGAGAAAACATCTGGTGTATTATAGGCCCCTTACTCAACAAGGCCATACAGTGTCTCACTATCCATCTATCAGGCCATGCAATGTTACACTCTCTTGTCTCACTCACTTGTATCCATACTTCCTGTTCACGACCCCACTAAAAGCATGCCAGGTGATGATCAAACATGTTGACTACTCAAATATCAACAAAGTACCACCCTAGGTTTGTTATTTTTGAAACTACTGCTGCTGGAGACTTCATATAGCCTATAGGGCCATAGGTAGGTACAAAGTGCAGCCGCAAAAAGAGGGTTCAAAGAAAACTGGACTGAGAGAGAGTGTGATACAAGGAAGGGAGAGAGAGAAAGAGAGAAAGAGAGGGTGAGAGAGAGAGAGAGAGAGAGAGAGAGAGAGAGAGAGAGAGAGAAAGAGAGAGAGAGTGAGAGAGAGAGAGAGAGAGAGAGAGAGAGAGAGAGAGAGAGAGAGAGAGAGGGTGAGATGGGGCCACATATATTCACACGCCTCTAGTTAACCACAACGTGTAGTTTCCTTGAGAGGAGCTCACCACCTGATATGAGAGAGGTGTTCCAGTGCTGCAAAGTGCATTCTTCGTGCTATAACAGAACTTTGAGAATTGAAATGGCTATTATAGGAGTATGGGTACCTGCAGTACTCAATATGGTGACTAGATTGGGAACAAGATCCCCCCACATCCCGATCCCATTTCCAGTGTAACTACGTATGAATTGTTCAACAAGTACTTCTCGGTTATTCAATGAGCGAGGGTGAGATAGAGGGTGGTAAAATAACTGATTTATTGGTAAAAATAGGATTGAAGCGGCGTATCAGTATAGATTGAAGCATATAATTGTAGTGCTAGGCGCCTATTGCTTTAGCAATGAATTGCTATTTGTCTACTTTTCACTCTTCTCAGCAGTGCATGAGAGAGGGTCGGTACAAAAGAGACAAATTGCTATTCATATTTCGCTACTCTAGGGAGGGGGGCTCTAGGGCTTTGTTGAGTAACAACTTGGGCTAGGAGTAGGATATATCACTGCTAAGATCGAACACCTAAAACAACCAAAAACTGGTAAAGCATTGAGCTGCTTGACCAACCAACTGAGCTGCAACCAAACGTCTGCAGAGATATGAGAGGTCAGTGAAGCAGACTAAATAGGGGGAGGGAGCTAGAGAGAGATCCAGCTAAATAGGGGATCCATGTGACGGAGAGTGTTGATGTAGAGCAGTAGGTAGGGAAGTGATGACCCCGGTCCACCCAACCGCACACTCCCGACTGCCGCTGTAACCACAACACACACTCATGTGGGTTGGGAGTGTGTGAAGGCCATATGAGAGTGAGAGAGAGATAGAGAGATAGTGAGAGAGAGAACCCCTGATCACGTTACATTATACCCAGTAGATCACGTGTCCCGTATCGTGCCGATCACACTGATAGGCAAAACGTGAGGTAGACTAAGCACATCCACACACTCTACATAGAGCCCGGAGTGTATTGTTGTGACGATCTGCTGCAGCTGCTCTCTCTCTCTCTCTCTCTCTCTCTCTCTCGCTCGCTCTCTCTCTCTCTCTCTCTCTCTCTCTTCTCTCTCTCTCTCTCTCTCTCTCTCTCTCTCTCTCTCTCTCTCTCTTCTCTCTCTCTCCCACTGTTTCCCTGCAAAGCATGGTCAATGACTACTGCACAATTCGAAGGAGAGACAACTCTGCTAGCTCTCTCTGTGTCACATGTACAGGGCCATAGAGAGTCACATGTACCTGTAACAGGTTGCCATGGAGATGAATCACGTGACTCCGCTCCCTAGCAACGCGCGTCTGTCGACACGTGTGGGAAGGTATCTGTGCGCGGCTGCCTACCCACAACACAGATAACGCTCCTACCTGCCACCAGACACGTGATTCCTATACTGTCTATCGCTGGGAACCAAGTAATTGAGAGATCACGTGATATCCGTAAACGGCAAATGACGCGCGGCAAGATCGGAGGAGCCTTGACAGATCTAGTAACGTCCCTTCTAAACCAGAGTACAAACAAGGCGCCACAGATTGGATCCATCGCATCCTATTCTCGCTCCGCGAATAATAGGATGCCGGCCCGTTGAGAGCAAGAACTCACGTGCGCGCGATATAAAGCACGTTTTCAGCAGATCGCGCGTGATAGACCGTTTTTGGAGACCTTTTTAGCTGACCTAGCACTACTCAAACGTCAATTACCGCCTCATTTCGCATCGTGATGAATCGGCGGGTATTTTCCCATACTCACAAGGCCATGACGATTCACCCAGTACCCGCAGATTGTCTCAGGACCGAGTAGGAGCTTGCAGCCAGGTCTTTAAAGAATTGCTCATGTTTAGCGTCAATTTTGACCCACTATTCCTCAAATGCTGATACTCGCGGGTATTTTCCGTAAAACTAGAGACAATTAGCTGCCAGGAGCAACAAACGAGATGCAAATCGGTTTAGTAGTTCCTTGCAGCCAGGTCTTTGAAAAAGTTTGCTCTAAAATCAATAACGCGCCGGAGGCCTAGATGTGAGATCGATCTCGGTCGCTGCGCGACCTCGATCTCACTCAGGCATCAATGTGGCCAACGCCACAGATAGTTTGACACAAAAACTGCAGTTGAAATTGTGGTTAGGTACCTCAACGTGGTAGCAACAGCTGTCTACTGCTGCTACCGACATCTGTTGCGGCGCCGCGACTTGTTGAGTAAGGGGTACTCAACAAGCCGCGACACCATTTTGACTTAATAATAATACTAATATTACGCTCAGATCGGGTCGGTGCCACACCTCAGTCGGCAGCCATGTTAGAGCATTGGCCTGACCTCGTTTTGATCTCAATTCGGGTCGATGCTGACAGACGGGCCTGGCCCTTTTTTCAGACCGAGAACCGCGATCAGAGTATTGGCCTCACACTTCACAGGGGAGGGGGATAGTGGAACTGGAAAGAGAGGGCCCATCAGAAAGTCTCACTAGCACTGAGAAAACACGTGAAGATGATGCAGAATAATCTGTATAATTATCACACAAACACACCTGGTTGGAGTCCTTAAATTTAGCAGGCTAAAGACTTGTTACAATTAAATCATCATGCAGTCTCCCTGTCTGGCGCCGCAAACCCCGATCTGAGGAAGATGTCTCGCCCTTCAAAATGATTTCAAGTCCTGATCTGGCAGCTGACTTCTAAAGTTATGTAATCCTGGCAGCTCCCACACTTGTCTTTTCTACGATTTTCTCACTGACAGCCTTGTCACTGTCAGCTCTCTGCAGAGAGACATGTCTCTCTCTATCTCCTTCTCTCCCACCCCTCTCTCTCTCACTGAGAGTCTCAGTGCGACTCTCACTCTCCTCCACCTCTTTCCAACCCCTCTCTCTATCCCCACCCCACCACCTCTCTCTCTCTCTCTCCCTCTCTCTCTCTCTCTATCCCCACCCCCACCCCCCTCTCTCTCTCCTCCAAGTCGCTGAGTAGTGCTAATGAGGTGACTGAGAAATAGTGCACTCACACAACAACATCCTAAGTAGGCACGTGCTAATACAAATCAAATATCCGTCATGACTCTCCCCTTACTCAACAAGTCATGACGCTGCACTAGCTGTCTGGCGCCGCAATGGAACTTCTACAGCTGTAACACGGTCGCTTGTAGTGGGAAAACGGTAATGGAAAACGAAAGATACAGTAAGACGACGCGCAACCGTGGCCAATCAGGGCGCTAGTACGTGCTGAACACATGTACTTTTTGCCGCGCGTTATGCACCGTGTGTGTCTCCTTACTGTATTTTCATTACGGTAATTTGACTACAAGCAGCACTGTAATGCTAGAGGGTTGGTAGGAGAAATAAGCTCTCCATAATATGGTGTGCTTAGCGCTGGAAAGGGAGAGGTAACTTTCTTACCAAGCTATAGAGAGGGGCCGCGGGAGGCATTTTGGAATTTGGCGGGCTCTTACTTCCAGACTTTCTATACGGTATAGTACACCACTTGACATGTTCCTTGTCTGTCAGCTCTCACACCGGGCCGAAGGCCCGGTGTGAGCTTACGCGACAGACAGACAGACAGACAGACTGCGTAGCATGGCAATATACCACTATCTCGGGTCGGCCGACCAAGTAGTTCTACCAAGAAAAGGTCTGACCCTACTGCCCCGCCAATGCAGCAGTACTAAGGCACGGTGCTCAATAAGGGGGGCTTCGGAAACTGCTACTACGAGCACTGTCAGGGAAGCCTACCAAATTAAACCTGCATCTTTGTGTTCGATCTTAACAATTCTTGGTCTATCCCTAGTTGGTCGAATTGGCGCCACATCAATCTCTAATTCTGATTTCTTACATCTCTCCAAACCACGATCTCTCGTTGACTCTGTTTCTCTCTCTCCCCCTCTCTCTCTCTCTCTCTCGCACACTTTCCGGCGATTTCCTGGTTAAACGATGGAAAGACACGTGTCCCCCGCGACCCAAGGATCGATCAGCTGCACGTGCAATACCGTGCATTACACATGACACCCAACATGTGTACGTAGTGAACCCTACTAATTATTGCAATTTGTTCGAATTAAAACGTAATTCGGCAGTTGTAGGGAGAGGGAGCTGAGTCGTTTGCAGTGCACATTTTGCACCAGGCCCAATTCTCTGCACAAGGAATTAGGGCCTGATTAATGTGGTTGTGAATCCCTCACCCTACTGATTCTACAAAAGAAAACGCAGCACATAACTGTTGATAATTGAAATATTAAACACACAAACTTACATAAATGTTTATTGGTAGAATATCAGGAACCGACCAATCAGAACTCGTTATTTAGGTCACTGGTTATCAGCCAATCAGGGACCAGTGTTTCCTGATTCGGTCGGTTCCTGTAGAATATATACTAGATTTATAGTTCCTAGATATAATCTATTTAATCGTCTATAATTTACAAGCACCATATTCCACAATCAACCTATATGGGCGATTGGATGGGGCTTCTACATATAAGGAGGGACCAGAATAACGACTGTTAAGCTGCAGCAATAATATTGGGGTCCCGTGATGAATATATCACATGTTGAGGATCAGGGTCTAGCTATATTAACGTTTATTTTATAATACAAATCAACCCGGGCAGCAGAAATTAATATAAACTATAGAAATCAGCCATACATAACGTTTTTACTCAATAAACAAAACAGATCTCTTTTCAGTATCTTGACAGGTGACATGTTGTATTGTTCATACAGCACAAGTGACATGGTGTAACAGTGAAAAATGTAGATTTTCTTTATATTTTTGGTGAATAAAAATCCACAATTTGTGGCAGCTTGGAGTGGGAAACATTTATTAATATTTAACTAAGCTAAGGAGGGTGATGAACTCACATATAAAAAACCCTGTTAAAACTTGCTCTGAAGAATATCATCACAAAATGAGTTCGTGCAGCACTGGTTAATTCGTGCAAAAAGATAATCATCTCTCTCTCTCTCTCTCTCTCTCTCTCTCTCTCACTCTCACTCTCACTCTCACTCTCACTCTCACTCTCACTCTCACTCTCTCTCTCTCTCTCTCTCTCTCTCTCTCTCTCTCTCTCTCTCTCTCGGTCCATTACACGCACCACTCCCGTGCGGGAACAGGGTTAAATCCCCCGAGCCCGGATCCTGTTGGATCTGAGGGCCCTCTCTCTCTCTCTCTCTCTCTCTCTCTCTCTCTCTCTCTCGGTCCACTACACGCACCACTCCCACATGGGGCCGTAAGGTCCCATGTGGGAACAGGGTTAAATCCCCCGAGCCCGGATCCTGTTGGATCTGAGGGCCCGGAGGGCCTGCGGAGTAAAGGTAGGTAGAACAATGTACAAAGGGGTAGGTTGAACAATGTACATATAGATTAAGGTAAGGAAAAATAAAATAGGGGAAGTAAAGCTCATGGTGGCAGAGCAAAAGACCTCTTAAACTATCTGGAAAGAAGCTCAGCTTGCTGGAACGGAATCTAAGAAGAGTCAACCTATCAGGAACAAAACGTCTGGAACAAAGCTTCTGGAACGGAATCTAAGGCAGTCTAAGAGCAAGCAGGAACGGGTGAAACGGTAAAAAACTAATACAAATATACATCTAGTGGGGTAACAGGAGGCTAATTACTTGGTGACATTGACACCTAGTGCGTGCGAGATCGAGCTCGCACATAGGTGTCCGTCCGCCCCCTAAAAAAGGGTCGTGTCTTTCAAGCCAAATTGCACGTGATCCACTAAACCGATTTGCATCCGGTTTGTTGCAAAAGACTACAAATTGGTCCTAGTTTACTGGAAAATACCCGAGAAGTTTGTCTGTCAACAGGAAGTGGGTCAAAATTGACACTGAAGTCAAATCTATAATCTGGCTTCCGAGCCTTTTTGCACCACTCCCAGACGGTGTAGAATGAATCTGAGGGTATCAGAAGATAGGTTGAACTCTTGTGAGTACTGGAAAATACCCGGCATTAATAGCTGATGCTAACTGCATCAAAATATCTCCCAATATCTTCTAAATCGCATGGGCGTAGTGCACAAACTTTCGGAAGCCAGATTATAGGTTTGACTTCAGTGTCAATTTTGACCCACTTCCTGTTGACAGACAAACTTCTCGGGTATTTTCCAGTATATTAGGATCATTTGTAGTCTTTTGCGACAAACCGGATGCAAATCGGTCCAGTGGATCGCGTGCAACATCCCTTGAAAGAAACGACCCTTTTTGAGGCGGAGCAGACACCTGTGTGTGAGCTCAATCTTGGTCGCGCACGGTGTCTATGTCACCAAGCTAATTACATGTCGAGAACTTTCCGGAGCGTGTTCATCGAGTTAAAGAGGACTGACTTTTGGAGCTGTGAGGGGTAGATTTGGCGGGTTATAGCAGTCAGGTACTTCTCCAGTCGGGGGCTGACTCCGCCAAGAGCTCCAATCACGATAGGGATGACCGTGGCCTTTTTAAGTTCCCAAATTCGTGTGAGCTCCCTCCGTAGTTCGGTACTTCGGATTATCATCTCCCTGTCCGAGAAGACGGTCTTTTGGTAAATTCGCTCTAAGCGTCTAGATCTCCTCTATCGCGTATAGAGATAGTGTATATCTCTATATCTCTCTCTCTATCTCTTCTGCTCTCTCTCTCTCTCTCTCTCTCTCTCTCTCTCTCTCTCTGTCTCTCTCTCTCTCTCTCCAAAATATCACACGAATCAGAAAATTAATTTGGCACGATAAACAAAATGTAAAAAAAGATTCGGACTGCAACAAAAAACACAGCTAGCAGTATAATACCACCCTGACTCATTCCTTACTTTCAAATAAAACAGAAAGCGAGAACAACATGACGTCATAGAAAGCACGCTATGACGTCACTTGTCACAATGAAATCATCACAGGACAATATCCAAAACACACCAGGAGAGATCAACACAAGCTAAAAAGAACTGGGGGGAGATATGAGCGCTTCACACGGCACAGAGTTCGAATAATCCCCACTGTGGACCTTTCGCCCTGTTATTCTCTTATCATAAACAGTCCCCTCTAACTGAGCCACTATTTGTATCTCCTCCACGGCAGACACATTTCCTACTGGTTTATCCCTCGGAGACAAGAGTCGCTCGATGATCTTCTTGATACTCGCACAGATCTTCTGTCCACCGTGCCGTAACTTGGTCGATTTCTTGTGCTTCGTATCTGTAACAGGGAAAAGGTTGTGAAACAATGCTTTGCAATAATATATCCAGTCAAGGGCTTCACTAAAAGTATAAAAGGTAAATAAGGTATTTCTGAAGGTAGGAGAGAGAGGGATGTAACACACCACGGAGAGCGAGTGGGTTGCCTTGTTTGAACAAAACAAAGAGTGGGGGAATAAATGAACCTATAAACTTAGAACGGGGGGGGGGGGGGGCCCGCGTGAATTTAATATCCATGTCCTAAATAAACACGTCCGACTTTAATGTCCCTGGGACATTAAAGGACATTAAAGGACATTAAAAGACATTAAAGGACACTTAATTAAAACATGAATTTTCAGCTATTATTAAACTAAAATGGTGTTTTCAGCCACTTAATATTTACTCCTAATGTCCCCTCTATCGATTCCAACCAATACCATGGATGTTGGGGGTGATTACGCCTCATTTTAGGGTGGCCCGGTACCTCAAAGCGAACCCCGGAAATTTTGAAGTTTTGGACTAAACGTCAAGGTTTTAGAGTGAAAATAGCCTCGATTTTGATGAAACTCAGTCAGAATGGTCTTTGGTGTCTAATTAGAAGTCAAAAAATGTTTAAGTGCTAAAATCCTAAATTTAGGTTTTCCTAGGTTTTTTAGGTTTTTTGTGGCTTTTATGGGTTTAGGAACGTCCTAGAACAAAATAAACAGAACCATCTTTCTCGGCGTGAAATTCTGTATCGATTATAGTGGCTATAAACCTTTCTATGACGTAAGGTAAAAACCTTACCACATGAAGCATACCCGTTTGGTTAAAACATGTGGTAAGGTTTTTTAGGTTTTATTCGTTACACAGACATCGCAGATCAAAATGGTTTTCACTAAAATTATTTCCTCATCAATACACGTCGATTGAGTACCTATAACATGGTGTTCTGACAAGAGGTTCGCCCGTTAGCCTAAAACATGTACCCGCCCCTATAAGATGTACCCGTTGGGATTTTTTGGGATAACTTCTTAACCTTACGCCATAGAAAGGTTTGTAGCCACTATAATCGATGCAAAATTTCACGCCGAGAAAGATGGTTTTATTCATTTTGTTCTAGAACGTTCCTGAAACCCATAAACGCCAAAAAACCTAAAAACCCTAAATATCGTAAATTTTGGGTTTGACCACTAAAACTTTTTTGACTTCTAATTAGACACCAAACACTATTCTGACAAAATCGGGGATGTTCTCTACTCGTTTCATAAGATGATTTTGAGATATCGTCTAGCGTAGAATTATGCACATGTAAAAGAGGTACCGCACCCACGGTCCACGCAAAAGCAAGCCTAATCACCACTGAAAACTAATGAACATTAATTGGAATCGAAAGATGGGACCTTTAGTAGTACATTGGTGGTAGAAATGTTTGGTACCACATTTTGAAATGGTTTTTATTAGTTAAAATTTCTTGTCCTTTAATGTCCTTTAATGTCCCAAATTACCCCGGACAATTTAATGTCCCAAAAATCGAGGGACATTAAAGGACATTTTAATACGCGGGCCCCCCCCCCCTTAGAACACGTGAATGCTTCTCGAACAAAATAGACGACAAACAGGAGGTAAAAAGAGAACTCTAGTCAAACATTATGAATTGGACAAGAACATTGACAGACAACGCGACGCTTCAAGTGGCACACTCGCACAGACACATCAACTAATAAGACAGTGCTATATTATGTATACCGCTTAAAAAACACAATCCTCGACCGAATCCGAGTCAGAGCCAACTGCAGAATGGTGATATGGTACCAGAATATGTGGATAATGTCTAGATTCTAAAGCTACATAAATTCTAGATCATTAGATAATTAACCCATAATTAGTTAATTAAGATTAATTAATTAACCAACCTGATACGAGGTGAACATTATTGTTGTGCGAAGTCCCTGACACACTATGTGTCTGTCTGATTTTCTTGTTGCTAACTGTGTGTCTCCTGCTCCCTCCTGTCACCCCATGATCACTGTGTGCCCTGGATCGCCCTGTTTTTGGGACCGCCGTGTTCCTTGACCCTACCTCTGTCCGAACCTGAGAGTTGTGTTGTTTTAGTGATATGGGTTACCATGGTAACGCACACTCACGCGTGGGGAAATCACACTCACGCGTGGGGAAATCACACTCACGCGTGGGGAAATCACACTCACGCGTGGGGAATCACACTCACGCGAATCACACTCCCACTCACTTCATCAGGCGGCGTATCTACAGCGGGGGTTATCCCTAGCTCCTAAAGGAGAGAGGAAGGATACTATCAAACACACCCACACATATAATTTCTATCAAATCACAGACAACCACTATCAAGCAATCATTTCCTCAGTCTCTCTGAGCCCTACTCGTACACTTGATAAACTTTTGGCGGCCACTCCAATTATATCTCTTACCTCGAACTCGATTATCTTTGATATAACATTTGATCCCTTTCCCGTACTTTGTCGGATGGATCGGTTCTTCCGAATCCGCCCAATGACAGCGGCCCCAACTTCACTCTGTGCGTCACTGTCCTCTAGAAATTCACCTGAGGTGACAAGATACTAGATAGGGATTAGGGAGGTGTATAATAAGGGGGTCGAGCTGCTGAGATGTGAGATATACTGAGTAGTGTCTCCTGCTAATAGTCCTTGAAATCTCAGACGAGAGTAAAATGACATTTGACAACAAAAGATTGTTACCTGGGTCCGGGGGGGGGGGGGTTGTTACCTGTAGTTGCAGCAACCTCACTGGCCAGGTCCTCAGGGGAAAAGGGCCCGTCAGCGGAGAGGGAATCCAGTGGTTGGAGAGTACTACTTCTACTGTTGTCCCCTGGTGTGCTGTGTGATCTTGTCCGCTCGACGCTCACCTCTTCACCAGGCCTATTCAGCTGGAGGGTTATCAGGGGATGTTGGACTTTGGAGAGGGAAATTGGTGCACCAGAGGGGAATATAATAGGGGCCAGGAGGGGATGTTGGAAGGAGACAAAGGGGGCGAGAAGGGGTCAGGGGAGACAAAGGGTGCGAGGAGGAGGGGGGGCCGGACGGGGGTATTGGAGGTGGAATATGGGCTAGGTTTTCTAACAACCATCTGTAACTACAGCAATAGAGATAGACGAAATAGAGGGCAGTTACAATGCGTCACCTGTTGAATGAGATCTTCCCTTAGAACCTTGTCCATTGATTGGGAACCATAGATCCAGTCCGTTACCTGGAGAGAGTTGTTAGTTACACAATGTTACCTTGGTAACGAAATCAATCACTCATATCCTTGTCAAGTGCTGTTAGAGATCAACTGATTTACACTAAACTATACCTTGCTGGTACTGTCCTCAGCGGGGAAATCAGTTGAATTGATTGAATTTGAATTGATAGTGCTGGATATTCGCTCCCTCCTCCACCGATCCACAATTAGCTTTTGTTCGTCCTCTTGGGCACATCTTGGTGGTCGAGGGGGCACATGTAGTCCATGCATCTCATTATACCTGGAGGTGGTATGTGAATTATTGTTGTTAGTCATGGGCAGATAGGAAATAGTAGATAGAGGGACACCTATAAAATGGGATGAGTAGAAATAGAGAGATAGAGAGAGGGGGAAGAAGTAGAGTGATAGAGATAGAAAGAGAGGGAGAGATAAGAGCTGCTAACCTTGCATCCAAGATCCCATTGTACTCCTCCAGCTGCCGGTAGAAGCCCTGGTTCGGTTTAACCTGGGACCGGGCATCCTTCACCGCGTTCAAGGCATTCCTCAGGTTTAGTTTATACTCCTTCATAATGTAGGCACACACACAGGACGCTGATCTACTGATACCAAACCTGGGGAGAGAGAGGTTGTAGGGAGACTGGAGAAAAGGGTGGACAAAAGCCAGAAGAGGGGAGCAAAATCTTGGAAAGGATGAGAGGAAAAGGATGAGATAGAGGGGAGAAATTTATATTAAAAAGGGAGGGGGTGGTGGGGTGGCAGTACTAGAGAGGAAAAGAGGGGTGGCAGTACTAGAGAGGAGAGGAGGGGGTGGCAGTACTAGAGAGGAAAAGAGAGGGTAATACCTGCAATGAACTAGGATGGTTTGTTTCCGATCCTTGGCTCGTTTAATGAACTGATAGGTTTTCTCCCAGTGCTGTCGGAGATCAACGTCTTCTTGGTCACGAACCCTGCATTGGGGTTATTGTTAGAAGGGGCAAGAAAAGGTCTGCAGTAGCAACACATTGGGTTGGAAATATTGAAATTTGAAATCATATTTTTTCGACCATTTTTCCAGTTCCATCTAGAGTTGGTAACTGGACCATAACGAACCCACACTCTACAGAGTCTACATACTTATCTCTAACTACTTACCGTATAGCCATGTAAGTGAGTTCATTCCCAAAATAATTGTTAATTTCCATGGTAACATTTAGGACATGGGTGACTCCCAACTTTTTGAGTTGTGCCAAGTTGCTAGCATTCCATTCAGTACCCAGGTAGAGGTAGTCGAATATTTTGGAGGGAGCTTCTGACCATTGTCCGAAAACTTGTGTGATCTAGGGAGAGATAGGGGGTAGTAGAGCAGGAACCGACCGAATCAGGAAATACTGGTCCCTGATTGGCTGATAACCAGTCACGTGACCTAAATAACGAGTTCTGATTGGTTGTTTACTTGTTTCGGTCGGTTTATGTTGTAAAAACACTCTTCTATCTCACCTTCTTTGCGAATATTTTCTTGTAAGGTGTCAGGTCAAAGTTGAACTCTGCCTCCAACTGTTTTCGGATTGTCAGACAGTTAGTGCTGTCCAGATCGGTACAGAAACTAAGAATCTCGTGAATTCTAGTGTACATTTTCTTGAAGGTCTCCGCCAAGGCAGGGCTGAAAGGTAAAGGTAACATGAAAAAAGGGGTCAATCAAAAAAATATTATTTCTAAAACTGAACCTCCATATATGGCCATGACGTCATATGCCCATATATATGGTTATGTCATGACATCATGATATGTCCATATATGGTCACTTACTCTTCAACAGTAAACTCCTCCACCTGTTCCTCTATTTGGGATCTATCCAGCCAGGCCTGCTCGTGTGTCAGGTATGGGGGAATCATGTCAATATACCGGCCAGCCCAGGTGTGGTTCAGTGGGTTACCAGTAAAGTGGTTCATGAAGGACGCGTGGGAGAGGGACTTGTAGACATACGAGTGAGCGGTCCTGAAAAGGGTATACATTAGAGTTAGACATTATTATGACAGTAGGAGCCACGCCCAATCTTGGCTCTTGCCTCTTGGGGGACGATAAGAATTCTCTGTTACCCAATCATCCCCTATTTTCTGCGTAATGGTGCAATAAGTATAAAATGGGTTCATGTATCTCCTCTCCATTCTCTAACATACCATAATGCCTGCATGTTGACAGGTTTGAAGACGTATTTAGAGCTCCCCACGGGGGTATTCAGGGCCATCCCACCGTCCCCATCCATGGCCATCAGTACAGAGGATGTGATGGGCAGAGCCATGGCGATCACTAGTTCTCCCCGGCACCCCATCGGCGACTAAACAGGGGGGTGGGCGGGTGTCATATCAGTCATGAATTGATAAACAGAATGCATTGAAAGATCCCATATATCTGGATGGCAGACGTAATGTCAGTCATCACTGTCTAGGGGATTAAACACAGCTAATTAGATAATTACCTCCTCGTGGTGTGGACAAGGTTCAGGATTAATTGAAGGATCAGGTGCCCTAATATTGATTCCCAGTGCCACTTGCTCCATGTAGGACTCATCGTGTGTGTCGGATAAAATAACGAGATAACGGGTGTCAGGATAGGAATTAACAGTTCCAGGCACAACCTAAAACATTGTCATGTTATCAGTTATAAAATAACAAGATAAAATTGTTATGGGTCTGACACACCGCGTTATGTTCTCCTTACAATTTATGGGGTACACTGAGAGATAGTTGAGGCAAGGAGACACTATGAGATAAAAAGCTTGTTGAGTAAGGGATAATAACAAAAAATAGAAACATGACTTACAAGTTGTATTGTATTTTGAAAGTTCTCAGGGGGCAGGACTTCTTTTAAGATTCGCTGAGTTATACACTTCATCAACCCTGGAGGGAGAAATAATTGAAACTGAATCATTGGAAATAATTTGAACAGTTTGTACATTCTATACACAGTAGATGTATGTGTAATGTATACAGACAAGTGAGAGAGGGACAGTACCTTTTTCTTGTTTCGAGAGACCATGTTCCAAGCCGGGTACATTCCGAGCAAAACTTCGAGCAGTTAAAATACTTTCCTTACTTGTAGTGGTGTTACTGAGAGAGGGAGATATGATGTAATCAATCAGGGGGAAAGTTACGTAATAACGATTAAATGATAGCGTCATGAAATCTCCATGTGAATACGAATGAGAGTGAGATAATGGGTTGTAGGGAGTGGGGA